>JBBBDQ010001522.1:3240000-3267500 GCA_037127315.1 Ascarosepion bandense
AAAAGACGAAAATAAAACGCCTAAAGTTAAAAGGAAAATCCTTAAACAAGCAAGAACAGCTAAATCTATAATATATATTTTGTCTTCAAGAAAAAATTGAAATCCTTAAATATATGAATAGTAACAAGCTTTTAAACCAGAGACATGAAACCACAGTAAACTGCAAGCACATTAAAGAACTAACATTACAATCATACTAAAAAATACTACAAAAGCCAGAGCTAGGATCCCCTAGAAATTTTTCTAAAAAATTAAAAATTCTATAGAAAAAAATCGATTTCATAAATTCTAAAGTAAGGTTTAATATCCATAATTAGATTAATTATAAAAAAGTGTCGTTAATACACACATTAAACTTCAACTTTTACCTTAAATACTAACTCAACTATTACCTATTCACCTATTACCTAAAATACATACATTCAATATTTCCTCCTCCTTAAAATTCTACTTATTACGCACTTATTACCTAAAAAAAATTTAACATTAAAATTTACCTCTTACATTAAACTTTACCGCAAACGGTGATCTAATTAAAATTTAAAATTTAAATTGAAAAAAATCGATTTCCTAAATCAAAAATTAAGATTAAATATACAAACTGCTTAAATACAAAAATATTCTGTACTGAATAAGCACCCCACCCCTAACCTGTTCCTCTAAGAAATCCTAAAGGATATAGTCTAGTCACAAGAGATATACATATAAAAACTTACATTCTAGCTGCTAATGTTAAATCTATCTAGAATTCAAAGACATTCATTAATCAAACATACTCACTACCTACACCACTCTCCTCAAAATTCTAAAGGTCACTCAACAGGACTTGTTCTCTTATCACTAACCCCCCCACCCCGCGAACATCATATACACAACTGACCAAGTATAAGAAAAGAAATTTAAAATTTAAAATTAAATTGAAAAAAATCGGTTTCCAAACTGTGATCTAATTAAAAATTAAAAATTTAATAGGAAAAATCGATTTCCTAAATCCAAAATTAAGAGTAAATATACAAATTTACATAGACTCTGCTTAAATAAAAAAATATTCTGTACAAAATAAGCATCCCACCCCTTACCATCTATTCTAAGAAATCCAAAGGATATAGTCTAGTCACAAGATAATAAAAACTTAACTCTAACTGCTAATGTTAAATCTGTCTAGAAATCAAAGACTTTCATTAATCAACCATTTTAACTACCCACACCACTTTCTTCAGAATTACAACGGTCGATACAGGTGACTTGTTCCCCTATCAATAAACTCCCACCAACACCCCAAACATACCTGACCAAATATAAGAAAAGAGGCTTTCCATTCTTATCCACAACGCCTGATGAGACATTGAAGTTTCAAAGTTGAAACAAATGTACCTTTATAGTGGATATATATTTAAAAAATTATGTACATGTTCTAAAATATAATTTATAATATATATATATATATATATATATATATATATATATATATATATATAGTCAATCACAGACAGATCTGTTTCGCTGTATCACAGCTCATCAGTACGGTTAGATATACGATTGCTTTCTTCCAGAATTGAAACCCGACTAAATTGGCGTCAGTCGGCCATTCTACCTCTGATGAAACAAAAATAGGTCTGGACAAATGTAAGACATTTACTGTTTTATGAATTTGGTTTTGAAAAGCGACTGGGAGACCGCGAAATGCCGTATTACCAATGGAATTTGTAAAAATGTCTAAATTTTGTTTCCTCATTATAATACTCTGTTCAATTTAGCAATAAATTTTAACATAGAATTCTCTTTGTACTCTGTATCTCTTAGAATTTACCTTACCAAATGTCAAGGAATCTACTTTATATATATATATATATATATATATATATATATATATATATATATATATATATAAAACTTTAATCCAAAAGAAAAAGCAGGAAGGCAAATCCCGATCCTAATTAATATTAATTACATTAATATTAAAAATGATCAAGGCGGAGGGCTCAATGTAATTAATATTTAAATTACAGAGCCAATTATATATATATATATATATATATATATATATATATATATATATATATATATAAATTATATATACATTATATATATATATATTATATATATATATATATATATATATATATATATATTATATTATATATATTTACACATGTGTGTGTGCTCGTGTGTGTGTGTGTGTGTGTGTGTGTGTGCGTGTGTCGGGGTGCGAGGGTGTCACCAAAATAACTTACAACTGATTAGGAGTTAAATTTAGGACTTTTAAATACATTCGTAACTTTTACGTCACCTGGACATAATCCGGGCGATTCGATTACGTGTCCAGATTCCATTCCAGATGCATACCAGCTGACTTAAGCTAGGCTGTGCCTATTTTTGCGGAAATGTTTGTACACAATTCCCCATCCTCTTTTCTTATAGCTGCCTATAGGTTTGCGTAGTGGCGGAGATAGTTATTTCTGTTGGCATTGAATATTGACTACTTTGATGTTTTAAAATCACGCATTTCCTCTCACTGTCTCTCTGTCTCTCTCTCTGTATATCATTATATTGCATATATATATATATATATATATATATATATATATATATATATATATATATATATTACAGAAATTAACAAAGATTAACGAAACTGGTTATAAACAACCGACAATTTGAAATTATCTTTTGTACATTATTTTTAATCGATACTCGTCTTTAAGTAGATATTCTGTTTATAATAAGATAGTATTATATATTTATTTCTACCGGCCTGATTATTTACGATAGATTTTTGTTACAAAAATGTGTGTCATTCGCCATTCGTGGTTGAGAGTTCTAAGACGCGCCAGATCACATGGTGGCTTCCCCTATGTAGATAGGAGTCGCAGGTTCAAATCCTGCTGAATGACACAAATTTTGCTCACAAAAAAATTATCGTAAATAATCAGGCTGGTAGAATTTATATATTTATAATACTTTTTGGTTATAAACAGAATATCTACTTAAATACGAGTATCGATTAAAAATAATGTTAAAAAATCATTTCATATATATATATATATATATATATATATATATATATATATATATATTGAAAAATATAATTATTTTTAGTGTTATAATAATAACATATGGGACTGCAACTAAAAAGCTTAAAGGTTTCAGTACTAATGTACCATCGTCTGACTTTCTACATTTAGTAATTTATTTTTATCTGGGAACAACATAATTAGTCAATTTTTCCTCCTGGCACAATCTGCATATTTTTCCACCGTTGTAAGGTTTGGCGATTTTTACTCTGCTCCAAGTTTTTGGTGAATATGTTGTTCCCAGACAAAATAAATTACTAAACGAAAGAACTGAAATTGTGCCCAAGTGTCATCATACGAATAAATACCTACTTGTATCATACAGTCATGGATGAAAGTGTTCTAAGACCCTTAAGTAACTTCTCTTCATTTTGAAAATTACGCGTACATAAAAGATCCCTGTTACGTGAGTGTTTGAAAGACCGTAAAATCAGTTATTGTAAATCGCCTGAAAACACCGAAATGTAGAAACTTGGGTTGCGAAATAACACATTTACAAATGGATATATATATATATATATATATATATATATATATATATATATATATCCCTGATGACCCGTTTAGGTGAAACCTAGGTAGGTCTGTCTGGCTCACTAGCGGAGTCTAACTGTAATAATGAGCTGTGATACACAGCGAAACAGATCTGTCTGCGGATGACAATAATATATATATATATATGTATATATATATATATTCTAAACATATACTAGTGAATATAAGAGACAATGAATGTCTATTATGTTAAACATAATAGACATTCATGAGCCGTTCTAAACGTCGTATTTTGGCTTTAATTTCAGTTGAAAATAAAGACAAAAATTTTCCAATATTTGGATAATTTTTTATAAATTTGGTTCAAAGTTTTCGGGTCACATGAGCCATCTTCAGAGAAGTTATTAAGACGGTAATACAATAACATCTACCATCACTGCGTTTGTTATTTTTGGTAACTATTGCCGTTGCCTAGCGGAGTTTTATGTCAACACAAAGCAAAATCGTCAGTATTACCGTCTTAATAATCTCTCTGAAGGTAGCACATGTGAGCCGAAAGCTTAGAACCAAATTAATAAAAAATTATCCAAATGTTGGAGAATTTTTGTCTTTATTTTCAGCTGAAATTAAAGGCAAAATACGACGTTTAGAACATCTCATGATTAAACATAATAGACATTCATTGTCTCTTATATTTAACGCTATATGTTTAGAAAATTATTTGCTGCCTCGATACAATATATATATATACATTTGTGTGGGGTGTGTGGGTGTAGGTGTGGGTGAGTGAGTAATGTGAGAGGGAGTGATAGAATAAGTGGCTGTTAGCAAGCGAGATATTTTATAAATAATCACAGGAGATTTGTTAATTTTACTTAATTGTATTTGCTAACAATTATCAGAATCTTATTCTGTTTTGGTGCCCTTCTACGTGGAATGGACTCTTCCTCATTCTATAAATAATAACCTGCGTGACTTTCGGGGAGGCAGCCGTGAGGCAGTCTAGACACAGTAGTAAGACAGTCTTAACTATACCGTTCGGACTTGCACTTCTATATTTTGCTAATTACTAACGCTTATTATTAAATATATTGTTCTGTTATTCTAATACACTGTTTGGACCTACCTTTTTAGTTCCGTGTCTGTCTTCCTTGCCCAAACAGGCCACAAAAACTTGGCGACGAAGATTTCGCCACAATCCGTTCTATCAACATTATCAAAATCCCATCCTACCAGAATTATCAAAATTGCTATACTTCTTCTTTTTTCTTTTTCTTTCTTTTCTTGTTTTGGCAATGAAACGCTCAATACTAGTCTTGAAAAACGATTTTTTACTGATTACATTTCTTTCACTGAATAGTTTGCTTAAATTTTTTTCTACAGCCATTCATTGATGTTATATATTCTCTCGTTACTCGTTCACGTCTTTTTTTTTATAATCATATTTTTATAATCATATCGCCCCAAGCAAGGCACTTTATTGCCACTGTTTTGCAGGGGGTTACATAGAAGGAAAAGTTATGAGAAAAGGTGACAGGTTATAGGAGGTGTCAGAAAGTGGGTAAGAGAAGGATGAATTTGGCCATAAAGTGAGGGATCAGTTTACATCTTGATTGTAATGGAGAATTGATCTCCCACTTTATATCCACATTATAATCGTATAGAATTTTTTTTATAATTATATCATCCCAAGTAAGGCATTTTATTGCCACTATTTTGCAGGGGGTTACATAGGAGGAAAGTTATGAGAATGAGTGACAGGTTATAAAGGGTGTCAGGAAGAGAGTAAGAGAAGGATGAGAATACTAATGAGTGTGGAGTGGACGGAGAAATGATCACGAGAGAGAGGATGCAAGGTTAGTGAGATAGGAGATGACTTTTGACTTTACATTTAAATTCTTGGAGATTATAGCTGTCGGGGAAGCAAGTAAATGGAAGGGAATTTCAGAGGCGGGAAGTGCGAGAAAAGAAGCTGTTGGAGTAGAATTTGCGTTTACAGTTTATTGGTTTCACAGTAAAAGGGTGGGGCCTAGTTGCTAATCTTGTTGCTCGAGTAAATTTATATATAGGGGGTCACCAGGGAGCTAAATTCATCTGAGCAGAAGCCGTGAATGTATTTGTAGAAGAGACACAAGGAAGCCACATTGGGCCGGTGTGATTTACTTTACTATTTTATTATTTCTCTCATTAAGTTCATTTTTTCTACAGACTCAACTTTGTTTAAATGCATTCTTCCGTTTTCCGATATTTTGTTATATATAATCATGTCGCCTCAAGCAAAGCATTTTACCGCCACTGTTTTGCAGGGGGTTTACATAGGAAGGTATGTTATGAGAAGGAGTGAGAGGTTGCGAGCGGTGTCAGGAAGAGAGTAGGACAAGGAAGAGAATACTGATGAGAGTGGGGTGGACGAAGAAAAAGCATGAGAGAGAGGATGTAAGTTAGTGAGACAGGAGAAGACTATTGGCTTTACATTTAAATTATTGAAAAATTTTAGCTGTCTGGAAAGCAAGTATATGGAAGGGAATTTCACAGGCGGGAAGTGCAAGAAAAGAAGCTGGTGGAGTAGAATTTGCGTTTACAATTTATTGGTTTCACATTAAAAGGGTAACTAGAATTCGAACTCAGTCCTCCAATTTCTCATTCCGAGTCGATATCCACTGCACATCCTTATAATAATACTAATCCGTCAACTGTGTGGATAATGATCACATTTTCGAGTTTTACTTATAGTGAAGATTGAAGGACATACTGAATAAAACATAAAAACAACAAAGATGAAGACACTAGTTCACAAAATCTGTAGAATAATGAACAAAATCTCAAAACTTAATGGAGAAAGTGCTATATATTTGTGCAATATTGCTGTCACTTGATCCACAATAATATCGATAATGCTATAAAAATTAGTCTTATAATCGTGTTCTATCAACCTTTAGCTTTCTCAGCAGAAGGAGTTAACACCTCAAAATGAGTGGAAGAACAGAGACCTTACACTTATTTAATACACTGTTACAGAGCCACTAGTAATCACGAAAGCCAAAGATTTTAGATGTCATACGGTGTCTGGTTCTCTCAACAATCAGAGACTAAGCTCCTTCGAGAACTCGTCTACATTTATTACGAGCAACAACGAGTAGGCGTATGTTGTGATGAAAGCTGTCACGCTGATATAGCCGAAAATAGTGGCTCCAGTGAACAACAAGGACAGAGAATGCTGATAAAAATCATGGAGAAGACTGAGATTACACTTGATATTTCCGAGAAGGAATGAAAGCTTCCATACTGGCTTTGGCTTAAGACTAAAGTAACACTCTTCTCAAATTGAAGGTGAAAAATGCCAATCTAGGGAGTGTCTCGATAAAACCCATCGTGTGGTAAGAATACCTAATTAATAATCTAAACATTATCATAAGCGTCTATGTGCGATGTGTGACAGTGTGATGGTGTGCTGAAAGGTTTTCGGTTGACTTATTCTCCCAAATCTAAGGTTCAGAGGAGGGTCTGTAATGTGATAGATACCGACTTGGTAGACCGCCTGCAGTCTCTCTCCCACCGGCGCGACGTGGCTTCCCTGTGTCTCTTCTATAAATACTTTCACGGCTTCTGCTCCGATGAACTTAGATCACTGGTACCCCCTAAATACGAATTTGCACGAGATACTAGATTGGCAACTAGATCCCACCCTTTTACAGTGAAACCGATAAAATGCAACCGCAACTTCTACTCCAACAGTTTCTTTCCTCGCACTTCCCGACTGTGGAATTCCCTTCCACACGATTGCTTCCCCGACGGCTATAATCTCCAGGAGTTTAAATGTAAGGTCAATAGACACCTCCTAACACACTAACCTGCTCCCATTCTATCAAACACTCTTCCCATCTGCCCAACCCTCATCCTCGGTATCCTTACTCATCTGTCACCTTCCTCCTGACATTCCCTTATGTCTAACCACTCCTTCTCTTTACCTTCCCCTATGTAGCCCCATGTGCAATAGTGGCAGTGGAATGCCTTGCTTGGGGTGAAATGATTAAAAAAAAAACCCAAAAAAAAACCAGCCAAACGTTCATTTTTTATGAAAATAATTTTTCTTGTGTCGAGATAATTTTTGCGCTCTCACTTATAGATAGGGTTCGGCTTTTTCTTTCATTTCCCTCTTTTGCTTATAATGAGACACATATATTATAATCATCCTATTCACATATCGATGAATGTGCGAAACACTTTAAATATGTAGACAAGTGATCAATTTCTGTAAACAAGAACGATAAAAGAGAAGACTGATTGGTACCTTTTGTTTGTAGGATGCAATCTTTTCACCTCCAGAGAGAATCCTGAGCCAGATGCAGTAATTTTATTTCTCTATATTTTCTCTCTTTCTCTCTCTCTCTCTCTCTCTCTTTCACTCTCTCTCTCTCTTCCCCCTGAAAATGTAAATAATCTTTGTCTTAAGCCTTTCCCAATCGCGTTTATAAAGCTTCTGTTAATCACCAGTTAATATTGTTTAACTTTCTTGGCTTGAACTTTGAACTTTATCGATTTCAAATGAGACATCCGGCTTCTTACCGAATATTTCAATTTTACCTCACGGCGAATAAAACTTTCTTCACACCTAGCCGTTGAGATTTGAAAAATAAATCACCCGACCAGAGGTCGAGAGCGATGGAAAATTTACTCGCCCCAAAATCATTTTAATCGACCGACTCCTTTTTCTTAATAGTCGCCTTATGTAAACATAAATCGCTGACAGAAGACAAAAAATGAAATTTTAATTAAAATTTCAAACGTCTTAGAAAGGATTTAAAATTAAAAAAATAATAATAACAACAACAAAATTTGATCTTTCCTCTTAATAATAACATATAACAATTTGATGATAAAACTTTGTTTTATTAAGTTTGAGCCCTTTTAACACTATGATACGCTGTTTGTTTTGGTAATTGGTTCCCAAATTTGTCGTTTCTTTCTTCTGTTTGACTACTACCTCCATCTCATAGATGATAAAAATTAACAAATCTGATTTTTTCAACGATTTTCTATGATAAAATTACTTAGATGTATAATTTGTTTTTTTCGGTGCGTTGTTAGAAGAAGCATGCCTATTTGTTCTTCTTTCAAATGTTCGTTTTTACTTTTCGTAAGTGGGGAGAAAACATAGATGCCAAAGATAATATATTTCCAAATGAGTCTCTAAAAATCTGTGAACGTCTTTAATCTGGGCGACAGAAACATTTTGGCTCCACTCTGGAAGCGTTAATTAAACAAATGTTTACACTGGCCAGGACGATAAAAGCAAGACCAAAGAGTTCAATAATACCATTACAAGGTTATTCAAAGGTTATACCTATATTGTGCCTACTTCACAAACTCATTGGTTATCTAATAGCATCAATTTGTTCTACTTGGCTTTTAAATGTAACTTGACCGGTTTATTACAACAAACATCCATGACTTGAAATTGACTGGTCATACCTCCCAGTAAGATGTTCCTGTTCTTCTGTTGAATTTCTTTGATCTTTGAAATCCTATAGCACCTGAAAGTATCAAGAACTGACATCCTTCTCTTTATGGAGTGACGTTGGCACTACACAGTTCTAAGCCAGTCTTCAGTCAGTGCCTCGTCCATTCAAACTTACATGAACACCATCTGGCCATTTGGTCTTAATATGCAAAGTTTTCTCTTAAAATTCACGTAGGGCTTCACTTTTGAGCCGTTTTCATAGGCATCCACCATAACTCTCTATTCTTTTTCATTACCAGTGGATTCTATGGCAATGCTGCTTGCTCCCTTCAGATCCAGTGTTTGGCATGGTGATGAATCAAAGGTTAAAGGCGTCTGGTATGCATTGCCAATATCCTTTATATAATTGCTGATTTTCCTCAAGTTCAGCACAAACTTCTGAAATTTTGTAACTTTTTGGTGTTGATCATGTGGCAATTTCTGTGCAATTGGAGTTCTTCTCCGGATAAACAGTTTTTTCCTCTTCATGTAACTGTAGCACCAATTTGGAGAGCATTTCAAAGTGTCCCGAATGTATTTTTTCATAATTTTCAAGGCCAATAACCTTCATGTCTCTAGTTCTTACAGTAAGTTCAGCAGCCTTCACTAATTCTTTTTATGTTTGAGGATAAGTCTGTTAAGTGCCATACGTGATACAGGCTTTGGGAGATCATGTCCCGAAAGAGACATGACTGACTGGGCAGAAGATTATCCCGCAGTAGTTTGCCGTTGCTTTCTGTGGTAGACTAGTTACCAGCCAAGGGTATAGAACCCAATCTGTCCTATTATTTAACCCATAACTAGAGTGAAGAGACGGATTAATAGATTTCCCAAGGGTATTTGTGCGTAAGTGAATGCAAGGAATTCAACTGGAAATCGATCTCGGTTTCCTGATTTGTCGTTCCGTGTCTATATCCACAGCACCACAACACACAACGCACATATTTTAGGATACTTTGCCTGTTTTCCTCTGTCGGGGCCCTTGAAGAAGATTTGATGCCAAAATTTTATTCGTGTTTTTTTCTCCATAATCCTATATTTGCTTTGTTTTAATCGTAATGTCTTCCTACTGCACGATTTATCATTTGTTCTGCCGCCCCAGCAATAACTTTTTCTCTTGAATATTTTGGAGTAACTTGTTCTTGAATTCATTTCTAACCAGGGATGTTGTCGAGTAAGAATAAGACTAGGTAAGAATAAAGTCTGTTTTTCTAGAGAAAATGCTGAAAACATTTGGTCGTTTATCTTATACACACGCGTTTTACCGATATCCGTTTCCAGCAAAATAATCATTCTTATTCCGGTAGTCTCGACCAATCAGAACGTATCATGCATAAGCAACATGGCGGCGTCTATACTTCGTCATATAGCCGTAAATCTTTCACAAAAAATGATTTTAAAAAGAATAATATTACTCTAATATATTTTTATGATAATCCTTGTTTTATTTTACATTTGTAAATATTGTTCGGTACATATGATTGTATTTGACATCCTTATGGCGTCGCAATCACGAAATGTTAGTGTCAAATTGTCGTATGCTTGCGTTAAGTAGTCATTTTTCGACCTATGAATCAGCAAATTTTCAAAGATTTTTGTAGCTGCGCACTCCTAATTTTGATTATTATTTCTTGAGAAAAAAAATTGTATTATACATGGGGAGTTACGGTTATGTTACAGTATGTGAACTGACGTACACCCGCACAGTTATAATAAAAATAAAACGGAGAGACACATTAATTAGCGAATATTTGCAACAGCTCTTAAATTTTCGGAGCATATTTACATCTACTGGTTGGAACTGTAGGTATGTTAACCATTACAACATCATCATTACCATCACATATATATTTCTAAACATAATTACAATCTTCTTCTATGTACCATGTTCCTTTAGAACGTAGACGATCATAGCCTTCCACATCTCCCTCTCCCTAATGACTATTAGGACGCTTTCTCCTGCTACCTACTCAAACCCCACTCTGCCATCCGATTGCTCAAACCTATCAATTATATCACGCATTGCCTTCCACTATCTTTCCTTTCCTCTATTTGACTAGTCAGTAACAGGTTCTCTAAGCCCTCCTTCCTCATTACATGTCCCAGGAATTTTAGCGATATTTTCTTGATGTTAAGTATTAGTTTCCTTTTCGCTTGCACCCTTTCCAAAACACTATCGTTTCTCATATGTTCTGTCGATTTTATCTTCATTATCCTTCTGTAGAACCACAATTCGGTTGCTTGAAGTCTCTGTTTCATCTTTGAGGAGATTGTCCAGCCTTCACTGCCATATTGAAGAACCGAAATCACATAGTAATCCAATAATCTCTTCTTCGTTTCTAGCGAAATTTTAATGTTTTAATACTCTACTCAGCTTCTGTAATGCATTCTTGGTCATGCCAATTCGCCTTCTGATCTTAATGTCGCATTTTCCGTCTTCTGTTTGAACACTTCCAAGGTATTTAAAATGTTGTACCTGTTTGATTTTAGTATCTCCCGCCTGTAACTGGCATTTTGGGCTCCTCTTTTTACTGATAACTATGCATGCAGTTTTCTTGTAGTTTGTATACCTTACTTTCCACTTTTCCAGCTACCTTCTGTAGGAGGTCTTGCAGTTGCATTTCAGTATCTGCTATCAGTACTGTATTATCTGTGTATCTTATATTGTTCAGATTGTGACCACCAATGACGAATCCTGGTATGATTTCTAGGATTGTCAGAATTGTTACTCTATACAAGTAGAATAGATCTGGTGAGAAGACACATCCTTGTGTTACACCTCTTTCTATTTTTGTATACCTGCTACACTCTCAATAAAATCAAAAGTGAGCACAAACCCTTAGAACAGTTACGAATGTAATCGATTTAAAACTGATAAAACTTTATGTTGTGGGGTCTCCCCTTTGTATAATAATAGACTCGACTGAGTATACATATACTCCTGTTGAAGAGAGAACAGCAGTAGAGAGTGTATTCGGAGAGATCCGTGCCAGTTAGCGGAGAGTACCAGAACTGATACGTTAGTTACCGAGAGATACCGAAGTTACCCAGAGACTACCGCATCAGAAGTCAGACTAGTTCTGAGCTCCACTCAGCTAGAATAAAATACACGGATATACTATTTTCAACGACTTGACTTCAAGACTTGTATATATTTATTTCTTACTAATAGTATTCCTGGATTTACTAACCTACGTTCAAGTTTGTATATTACGTTCAATATAACCTACTTTTTATCTCCATAACTATTTTGTTGTTTATATTTTGTGCGGTTCCTTCACCCAGAATACACAACACTCTGAAGCAGGACTCTAACAAATACATTAAGTAAATATACTTCGGTATTTACGGAAGCATCGGGGGCAAGATTATGATCTGGATAAAACAATTTTAATAAAGATTGTATCCAATTTAATCAGATGAATTTGTTAAAATCGCTTTATCACAAGCAAGGCGGGAACAGCACGCTTGCGTAAAGGGTTAGGATGAGAAAAATGACTGGGTACTGGGGTGTCGAAGAAAGAATAAATAATGGATGAGATTCGAGAAAATAGAAGATGGCAATAACTTTTAAAGATTATAACAATCTAAGAAGCAGCTAAATGGAAGGGAGTTCCACAGACAGGAAGTGCGAGAACAGAAACTATTAAAGTAGAAGAAGCGGTTATGTTTGTATTGTGGGGACATACCTACGAATGGACTCTTCCACACCTTTATAATATGGCTACCAATTCTGAGTGAGGGACACTGAGGAGTCACTGAATAGTAGCCGCAAAGTGAGTGAATGAGTAAGTCAGGGCGCTGTGAGAGAAAGTACTCTCCAGTGCACGTTTAACTTTGTACTACGTTTTCCGAGAATATACGATTCAACCTTATATCCGAGTCCGTGTTATCTGTCTAGGCCCTTCGGTTATAACAATTTAACTATTTCAACGGTAAAACGGTGGTATTAAAATGCCAATCTATTAGCAGGATTAAAGTCTTTTAGTCGGGTATCAAGGAAAATTGCTTCTCATAGAAGTGTCCATATACATATTTCTAGAAAAGACAAAGTCGGTGAGAAAGTTAAGATGCCAAATCAAGATTGATTACATTACAGAACTTTCTTTGGATTTCTAAATAGCCCCAATACCAAATTACACTCTGGTACATTATCAATCTGTAATGATAACAAGAAAAACTCTAGGAACACTTTCCAATTCTGAAGCTAAATACCTCAAAATATATCTGTTTTATTCATGTTGAATGCACCTATATAAGTTCATGTGAAACCAATGTGTCAATTTGTTTTACGCTTTTGCATTGCTACTTCGTGTCCCGACCATTTAATATGCACATTTTCTTCTCCTGACTAATCCTCGAATCTAAATGTGCGATGCGTTTGAATAACTCCGATGTCAAATTATACTATGATACATTATCAGGCTCATATGAGAACAGCGTGACTTAGATCTAAGCAGAATTTCAATAAACTTTATTCACCATCAAAACTACGAACCTTTTAATGTTTGATTACTTTTTCGAAACAAGCTACTGACAACTTCCAAATGTTTAAATTTGTAAAGAAATTCCTTATTTTGTGTTGTAAGGTTCTCTCTTTTCATAAAAATGGACTCGTCCAGAGTATACTTACACGACTGCTATAGAAGCGAGACGAGAGAATACCTCATTTTCACGGAGAGTTAACCAGAGAAAAAGCCCAGAAAAAGATTAGCAGTCAGTACATAGTAGTTCATAGTAGCTCTGTGTTCCACTCGTCGAGAAGATTATTACGCAGTACCCATCATCTTCCGACGCGGACATACTCAATATACTACGGATTCACTTCCAGAGAATTGTACATATACTTTT
Source organism: Ascarosepion bandense (assembly GCA_037127315.1). NCBI lineage: Eukaryota > Metazoa > Mollusca > Cephalopoda > Sepiida > Sepiidae > Ascarosepion > Ascarosepion bandense. The sequence continues at coordinate 3,253,921 of JBBBDQ010001522.1, forward strand.
TACTAACCCGTATTCCTGGACTACTAATCCTTCATTCAAGTCTGTATCCTTAGGTTAATACACTTATTTTTGATCACAATTACTGGTTGTAGTTCATTTATTTGTGCGGACTCCATTCTTGGGATTGACAACATTTTGTTTCGTTCTGAATAACGTGTTTTAGCTTCTCATTATTTACTAGTTACCAAACTGGTGACCTACGAAGTGCAAAAACTAAAAATGCCTACTATTATGGCTTCCACACAGGTCAAGATATTCAACGACGAAGCGGACAAGAATTATGGAAACACGTTTCAACTTCTGATGACAAAACAGCAAAGCAAAACGAAAACTACTATTTGGAAAAGCGAAAACATATACCACTACTAATGAATTATGAATTTATTCATGTACTAAAGCAGGCTCCGTTAAATGGGAAGGAAAGTGATGCGGTGGGGACAAAATAAAAAGAACTTTCTATTTTAGCAAGTGTGAAAATATGAATTAACCAATGAAAAGAGAGCGATTTGCAGAAAACAACAAATTCAACTTTCAGTGACACATATCGTGTTTTTTTCGGCCCCAAAATGAATTTGTGTTAGAATCTGATAGCGTGATCCGAACTTGGCTACATATTTTACGTTTATCAGTCGGTCAGTCTGATAGATAGATAGATAGATAGATAGATAGATAGATAGATAGATAGATAGATCCTAGAGCATTCAACCCAGCATAATGTAGCAAGAAAATAATCAGACCGGCCCTGGCGATCCACATTTGACGATCCACAGATAAGACAGAACAACTATAGTTAGAAAGAGAAGAGAGGTTAAGTTGTTCGAGTCGCAGAGAGCACAGTCCGATAATAATCATCAATGACACTTCAAATTATTTACGGCCTCCCCACCTAGGCAAAAGCTCGAGGTAGATGCGACACAAGGGCTAATTAACGTGTGTAAAACCGAGACAGGACAAAAATCCCGAAATGGGACTCTACACTTCGGCGGAGCCCTGTCTGGTTTCTTCTTTGCCCGAAGGCAGAAAGTTCGACAAAGTGAACGACTGACGTACACAGTCAATCTACTCAGACTGTCAATGACACTCCGTGTTCTTGACTGCTATTAATCTTTTTATATAAGTATTTTGTCCAACTGACGATTTCAGACTTGAGATCGCTAGAAGGGGGTCAGCCGCTCTACAACACAACTTTCCTTGGTTTATATATAGAGCTCGCTAAAGGAATAGTGACACAGGGTCTGAAGATCGCTTGTGACGTAAAACTGTGTGCCTATAGAGTTTGATAGAGTGGATTCTTATAAATTCCCTTTTGCTATCTATCTATCTATCTATCTATCTATCTATCTATCTATCTATCTATCTATCTATCTATTGCATTGTGTCAGATCTATCTATCTATCTATCTATCTATCTATCTATCTATCTATCTATCTGTTTCATTGAATTATGGACAAGAGACAGCTTTTTTTATTTCCTTTCTTCTTCTACACAATCTTACTCTTCATGGAAAAAAATATAAGAACGCTAGAAAAAAATGAATAAAAATCTTTTATACATCTTTACAGCTGTAGTCAGTAAAAGTTATTTATAAAAAATTGCTTGCCATTTTAATTAATCTCAATTTTTTTTGAAAAAATCCGGCCGACAACTGATATTACTTACATTAAAGAAATAATGACACCGGTTTTTTTTTTAATTCAGTCCTGTCCCTCTTATGTGCATTGTGGTGCATTGGATATCGGTTCGGGAGCCGAGTTCGAATTTCAGCTGAATTCATTGCATTCACTTACGTGCAAATACTCTTGGGAAAGGTATTAATCCTTATGTGATTGGTCAACAATATATATATATATATATATATACGCGTGCACACATGAAATATCTTGCACTGAGCCTCGATTCACAAGTGGGAAGCAGAAGTTCACGTTAACGCCTCTTACGTCTAACAACTTTTCTTGCAGAAGAAACACGCAACTATCCGAGTAACATTACGTTATGGTTACGCGAACCGCTTCCACTTTGATCAAAGTCACGCTATTGTCAGAAGGAGAAAAATCTTTAACTGCACGAAATAAAAACGGAAGCACTACAAACATGAACTTACTATATATATATGTAAGTAGCTAACCTAGAGAGCCAACGAACCTACCAACGTTTCACCAAATTGGATCTTCAGGGAAAGGGTCCAACTTTCTCTGAAGATCCAATTTGGTGAAACGTTGGTAGGTTCGTTGGCCTCTCTAGGTTAGCTACTTGTTTGCTCTACTAGTGTATTGAGTGCTTTACGTAGTCCGTTACTCCTCTCAGGGTTTTTTCTTTCGCCTAGTACTTTGACTAATGTTCAAGTTCGTTAGATCGTTTCTTTTTTTGTTTCCATTTTCCCCCTCCGCGTTTATAGTCGGTGGGTCTTTCGAGACGTGTTCAAAGACAAATTTACAGTTATATATAAATAAGTGAACACTGAAGTCAACACTCAGAGGCGACAGAGTGTTTCATGCTACAGTCTGTCATGTTTATAATTTCATAAGCTCTATCTCTGATACTGAGCCCTTTTATCCTACAAATATCAGTCAGTTACGTGCCATACATGATACACGGATGGGCGATCATGTCTCGAAAGAGACATGACTGACTGGGCAGAAAATATCCCGCAGTAGGTTGCCATTGTTTTCTGCGGTAAACTGGTTGCCATCCAAGGCTATAGAACCCAATCTGTCCTGTTATTTAACTCATAACTGGAGGGAAGAGACGGATTTGTACTTTTCCCAATCATATTTGCGCGTAAGTGAATGCAAGGAATTCAACTGGAATTCGAACTCGGCTCTCCGATTTCTCGTTCCAAGCCGATATCCACTGCACCACAACGCATATATTATATACTACATAAAATAAAATAATAATAATGGTAATTGTGATAGTGGTAGTAGTAATAAAACAAACGGTAGCAGAAAAATAAGTCAGTCAGTTAAGTGCCATACGTGAAACACGCTTGGACGATCATGTATCTTTCGAGGCATGACTGACTGGGCAGAAGATTATGCTGCAGTAGGTTGCCATTGCCTTCTGCGGTAGATTGGTTGCCAGCCAAGGCTATAGAACCCAATCTGTTCTGCTATTTATTCCATAACTGGAAGGAAGAGACGGATTAATACCTTTCCCAAGGGTATTTGCGCGTAAGTGAATGCAATGAATTCAACTGGAATTTGAACTCAAGACCGTAAAGACTAATATCACCCAAGCTTTTATAAAATTGATAGATAAAAAATTGCGTGGGGTGGTAAGTTAATCTATAAATTCAGTCAGTCAGTTAAGTACCGTACGTGATACACGCTGCGGAGATCATGTCTCGAAAGATACTTCACAGAAGGTTTTCCGCAGCAGGTTGCTATTACTTTCTGCAGTAGACTGGTTGCTAATCAGGGCCGTAGAATCGAATCTCTCTTGCCGTTAAACCCACAGCTGGAAGGAAAAGCGACGGATTCGGACCGTTCCCTAGTTATTTGAACAAATGTGAATACAACTGGAATTCGAACTTAGCTTCACGATTTCCTGTTTTGCGCTGTTATCCACTGCTCCACACCGCTTATCCATAAACAACTTAACAAAAACAGTTTAAAAGTTATTTACATTTGTTCTGGAAATGGCATCAGGAAGTTCAATGCGCATAACATCAACGTATTGAAGAACAAGAAGATCTAGTATGAAAAAGCAGTGAAACTATTGTAATGAAGAACAGTGGTTCTTTCGGAGGATCAGTAGTTTCTGTCGGGCCGTTATACGTAATGGGAGTGAGAAAAAAATTCTACATAGGTGCAGCAGCAGAAGGAGAGCGGAAAAGTACGAACACGAGTCAAATATAAAAATGCAAACCAAATCTATCAATATATTACTTGCAGATAAAGAAGTGGGGTGGGGAGAAGCAGATTCCATTGTGGTATTTGAAATTATAAGCAATGACCATGTGTTCGCCGGCAAAGGCGACTTATGCAACGTTTACCTAATTGAACAATAGGTGATCTTGAAAGATATGGAGGATTGCAGAATGCTTGACATGTAGAAAAAGCTCATAGCGTTTTGCAAGTACTCCTGCAAATTTATCTACCGTTTAAAATATTTAGTTAACTATTCTTTTGCGAGTATTATATGACTTTTTATTGCCTGAGTATTGGTACAGTAACACCATCATCTTTACGTCTACATCGAACCTTTAATCTCGGAAAGCAGATAAATTTTACTACTGTTTTTTCATATATATATATATATATATATATATATATTTAATCATTTCACCCCGAGCAAGGTGGAACGCCACTGATGTGCAGGGGGTTACATAAATGTAAAAAGATTAATTAGAAAAGAGTGAGGAGTACAAACTAGTTAGAAAGGAACAATAGAAAGCTGAGAAAGCAGGTGTGATGACAGATACATAGGTGGAGAGAAAGGGAAGGTTATACGGGGGTAGGGGAAAGAGCTAGAGTCCAGTGGTTAGTAGATGAGTATTGACTTTGCATTTAAATTTCTGGAGGTTGTAGCCGTCAGGAAAGCAAGAATACGGGAGTGAGTTCCACAGGCGGGAAGTGCGAGAGAAGAAGCTGAAGGAGTAGAATTGTCGTTTGCATTTGGCTAACCTGACTGTGAATGGGTGGGACCCAGTTGCCAGTCTGGTTGCACGAGTAAACTACCTGTTGAGGAGGCATCAGTGACTTAAGTTCGTCTGAGCAGAAGCCATGAATGTATTTATAGAACAGACAAAGGGAGGCCATATTTCGACGATGGGGAAGTAGCTGCAGTCGAGCCGCCAGATCAGTACCTTATCACATTACAGACTCTCCTTTGGAGCCTGTCACGAACACTGAGGAGAATGGCAGGAGCACCTGACCATGAATGGCAGAAGTACTCCATGCACGGACGGATGGTTGACTTGTATATATGCAGGATGGATTCAGGTGGAAAAAACATCCTGGATCGACATAGTGACCCAACCTTCTTAGCAGTAGATTTTGCTATGGATTCAATATAATTAGTTCCATTTGAGGTCTGAGGACAGGGTAAGTCCGAGGAGGCGTAGTGTATTACTCTCCGGAAGAATCGCTTGGTCCATGCTTATGGGAGGCAGGAGAGGTTGCCTGTAATGGTTGACAGACAACAGCTTGGTCTTAGATGAATTGAAGTTGACAAGCTACTTTTTGCCCCAGTTCACCACAGAGTGTAGATCCCGCTCAAGGTCAGCAGTGAGATTATGTCTGTCTGCCACGACAGGTTTCTTACTGGTGCGGGAGTATATTGTAGTGTCAAACAGAAGGAATCATAATTTATTAAGAAAACTAGATACAAAAGTATCACGATGTTTATTATTTAATGTAACTTTCGACCAACATTTCTTCAGAAATAATCATCGGTAAATTAAAACTAAGCAGCTGATAAAAACAATATATATATATATATATAGTCATCCTCAGACAGATCTGTTTCGCTGTATCACAGCTAATCAGTACGGTTAGACTCCGATTGCTTTTTAACCCAGGATTGAAACCATACCAAATCGGCGTCAGTCGGCGATTCTACCTCTGGGCTATGGGCACTCGGCAGAAGAAGGCAGACTTTTTAGCGCGTATATTATCATTATACACGCCCAAAAGTCAGAGTGCTCTAATTCATTATTGAATGAGCGATGCGTACATACCAGAGTAGCTACTGTTTTTCAAAGTCTCCCATTCTTCCAGAGTGCTCAATCTGGGTGTGAGAGCGTAAATAGTCATATATATATATATATATATATATATATATATATATATATAGTAACTAAGTTGTTGAACTCGTAGATTATTTAACCTTTTGTTCATGCATTTACATTTATAAAGAGTGCTCGTTACAAATGTAGAGCGTTATACTGTTATGGTTGTTACAATGTTTTTATAAATTCGTAGTATCACTACAGAAAATTTTCGCGTTTCGAAGCCAGCCCTTTATGTTGTTGGCTTCATCTTCAGGTGTTCTTTTAGAAAAAAAAAACACCTGAAGATGAAGCCAACAACATAAAGGGCTGGCTTCGAAACGCGAAAATTTTTCTGTTGTGATACTATGAATTTATAAAAATATTGTAACAACCATTACACTATTTATATATATATGCCAGTGACCAGTCCAAGTGTTTGCGTTTTCTGTGATAAATCAATGACCTACATTGGCGATACTACCACTTCTTACAAGTCACCTATCGTCCTACATGCCGCCTATCCATGCAAGGGAGAGCTACTAAGACAAAACGGGTGACTGGATGGGAAAGAACTAGAAAGCAGAACCATTATTAAGAAGCAAAAGCAATAGATGTTTTTAGAAGTTTCTCACATTGTCGCTTAAATTTTCTCCCTAAAACGTAACAATGTTGCTTAAATAATATGAAGTCTTTTTATAGTGTAATATTCAAGCTGAGTTTCGTATGAGTGTCTCCTACTTTGGCCTTGTACCAAAACGATGTAGATATTCATAGAGTAGTAGCGTAAATGGGGGGGGGGTGAAATGAAGTTGATATAAAAAGAAAATTGTGTGAGAGAGAGAGAGAGAGAGAGAGAGAGAGAGAGAGAGAAGGAGAGAGAGAGAGAGAGTTTAATAATAGGAAACAAGCGAGAATCATTAGGCATCTATGCGTGTACGACGACGCTTAAAACGAAATGCGTGCTGATGGGTTAATTTACTCTGACATAATCAGATCGAATAACATGTCGTCCTGATCCAACGTCAACAAATTCTCATAAATAAATCTACTGGTCTTCTTTTACTTGCCTTCCAATCATTCCTCAGATTTTCTTTCTTTAAGAACGGCCACAGCAATAACAAAGTAAGAGATAGATGCAAAAAAAAATTGACAGCACTATTTGGGCATGTTAAAGAAATCTTAGAAGTGACTTTCAAGTTTATGCAGCTCTTTATTGCTCGTGCTAGCAGCAGATTGTATGCCGTCATTTATAAGCCTAGGAAAATAGTGAAAATCTAGGAAAGTCATTTCAGTATGAAATTAGAATCTTTTATTTAAATCTACCATCCGCCCGTGCATTGAATATTGCTGCCATATCTGGTTGGGTGCTCCTGCTATCCACCTCGGTGTCCTCGAGCAAATCCAACGGAGAATCTGTAATGTGATCGATCCCGACTTGGCAGCTAGGATATAGTCGCTTTCTTACCGACGCAGTGTGGCTTCCCTATATATCTTCTACAAATACTTTCACAGCTTCTGCTCCAATTAACTTAGCTCACTGGTACACATTATATATGAATTTCCTCGAGCCACATGATTAGCAACTAGGTCCCACCCTTTTACTGTGAAACCGATAAGTCATAAACGCAAATTCTACTCCAGAATCGTCTTTTCTTGCACTTCCCCTCTGTGGAATTCCCTTCCGTATAATTGCTTTCTCGACAGCTATAATCTCCAAGAATTTAAATGTAAAGTCAATAGTCATCTCCTGTCTCACTAACCTGAATCCTCTCTCTCATGCTCTTTTCTCCGTCTACTTCACTCTCATCATTATTCTTTTCCTTCTCGTACTCTCTTCCTGACAACCCCTGTAATCTGTCACTCTTTCTCATAACATCCTTCCTATGTAACCCCTGCACAACAGTGGCAGTAAAATGCCTTGCTTGGGGCCACACGATTAAAAAAAAACAAAAAAACTTTATTGTTAGGGTGTACGGCAGGCGTAACGGTTGTCAACTCAGAAAGAGTAACCGGTGTGCTGTGTTCCTGTTCCAGCTGAATATGCTAGTTAACTTCCTACTAATGCGATTAAGAAATTCATCAATACTTTTTTTCTCCCCACGGCTACAGATTGAATATTAAATTGGAAATAACATTTTTTTATTATTAATATTATCGATTTACGTGTTCCCTTCCAATACTTACGCGTCATGGATATGGCGATAGTTGCATCCAGCAATAAAGTCTCTGATCGGAAGATTTGAGGTTTTGACGAGCGTTCAACCCATTCTTAATTGCTGTTGTTCTCAGGTTCACTCTAACTCAGGGTGCTGCGGTCAGAGCTATGGGCATATAGTAGGACTTCAAAATTGGGTCAAAACACTATGAAAATATAAGATACATTCTTATAGTAAAAAATCGCAGCAACAGATTTTAATCTAAAAAAATCAAGATTCCAAGGAAATGATTGTTGGTTGGTTGGTTGCTTTGTTTTTATGACATATCAACCTCGGCGGGTCATTTATTACCAATTAAGTTTTTATTTATTTATTGCTGGTAATACCTTTTTCTTTCAACAATTCATTTTGTTTTTATATAAGTTTTTGTGCTTAGTAATACTTTCTTCTTTTCGAGAATCAAGATTTATTGGGATTTGTTTTTAAGGGCAGAGTCCCCAAGTCCTACCCTTGTTATTTAATCCATAATTAGAGGGAAAGGACGGATTAATACCTTTTCCAAGGGTACCAGTGCTTAAATGAATGCAGGGTATTCAACTGGAATTCGAACTCGGCTCACCGATTTCTCTTTCCGAGCCTATATCCACTGCACCACGACGCACATTTATCAATAAACGCTTACAGCACCTGGTATTCCCAAGCGGTCACCCATCTAAGTACTGACCACGTTCAATGTTGCTTAACTTCGGTGATCGAGCGAGAACCAGGGTATTCAACGTGATATGGCCGTAAGCACGCACATCCGTCACTAAATGCTTACAGCACCTGGTATTCCCAAGCGGTCACCCATCTAAATACTGACCAGGTTTAATGTTGCTTACCTTCGGTGATCGAGCGAGAAACGGTGTATTCAACGTGATATGGCCGTAAACCCAAGGAAATGACATTTCGACATTAAATGACTCATAACGAGATTTGTCGTTAAACACACCAAAAAAAAAAACCATTCAATACTTATGGTAAAGTAACCATTCATTTTTGCGTTCAAATGCTTACCTGCAAATTATTTAATAATGTGATAGGTACCGATTGGCGACTCGACTACAGTCACTTCCCCACCGACGAGATGTGGCCTCCCTTTGTCTGTTCTATAAATACTTTCATGGCTTCTGCTTCAACGGACTTAAGTCACTGGTGGCTCTGTAACAGGTGCTTACTCGTGCAACCAGAATGGCATCTGGGTCCTACCAATTCACAGTTAGATTAACTAAATGCAGACGACAATTCTACTCCCTCAGCTTCTTCTCTCGCACTTCCCGCCTGTGGAACTCGCTTCCATATTCTTGTTTCCCGACGGCTACAACCTCCAGGAATTTAAATGCAATGTCAATACTCATCTATTAACCACTTGACTCTAGTTTTTTCACCACCCCGTATATCCTTTCCTTTCTCTCCACCTTTGCAACTGTCATCACACCTGTATTCCCATCCTTCTCTTGCTCCTTTCTAACTGGTTCATCTTCCTCTTCACTCTCTTCTACTTAATCTTTTTCCTCTTATGTAGCCCCCTGCACATCAGTGGCATTACCGCTTTGCTCGGGGTGATACGATTAAAAAAAATATATATCAAAGTGAGTTAAAGTCTGCATCGATTTTGCCATTGTAGAATGATTTTAAATAGGCTGTGTACCTGTTTGCTGTCTGATTTCAAAACGAAATTGACAGAAATGGAGTGAAACATTCGTTCTTCCTATGGTAATTAAATTTAGTCTCCGGGATAACAAAGACGTTTTGGCCAGTTTCGATCGTCAGTTTTTTTCTCCCGAAGATTCTCCCCAATCTGAATGATCAAATTCTGACAAAAATGCATTTTTGTAAACTGTACTTTAGAAAAATCTTAAGCAAAACGGTAAGAGAATTGACGAAACAGTTCACTACAAGTCAGACATCGTTGATAAAATACCATAATGAATTAGAAAAAATCGCCTAAACCTTGACCAATTTGTCGATCGTCATCTGATTGATTATGAGCTTAATCAAAATTTTTCCCTCTGTTTATCATTGAAGATATAAACGTGTGACTGAAACATAAGTACTCACTGAAAAGATAACTCATCATCACATCAGGATTACCTCTGAAAAAAGGCTTGTACTACTCCCTCGAAGACAATCGGAGAAATATTTACCAAAAAAAAAAAAAGAAGTAAAAAAATGATCTAACGGCTTATATCGATGCCGGAATTTATTATATAAAATGCTTCCAATGCAGAAATAAGTACATCGGTGAAACATGTAGCAATCTAAAGACTCGCATCTACGACATAGGAGAAGACCTACTGTTGTGAATTCCGGGTGAGGAAACACACAAAATAATGAATAACAAAACAGATATATGAGATAGAAAAATAAGCTATATTAAACGTAAAGATACAAATTGGAACGCAGGTTAGTAATCCAGGAATACGATTAGTCAGGAATATATATATATATATATATATATATATATATACAAGTCTTTGAAGTGAAGCTGTACTGGAAATTAGTATGTCCACGTCAAACCTGACAGGTGCTGTGTAATACTATTCTGGCTGAGTGGAGCTCAGAGTTACTATGACAACTGACGCGGTATTCTCTGTGTAACTTCAGTATCTCTCGGTAACTTACGGACCTTTACGGTAGTTGTACTGTAACTCTTAGATCTCATTATGGCAGGAGTGTATGTATACTCAAGTCGAGTTCATTATCATGGAAAAAAGGGGAGATCCTACAACACCTACGTTGGGTCAACTTGCTCGTAATACACAGGAACAAAATCAGCCATAACTTTGCTTTTATGAAAGTCACCCTAATTTAAAAAAACATAATACATTAAGCAGAAATTACTTGAAGGAGTTCTGGCAAATAGTTTAACATCTATAAATACATGTCAAACACACTTTATTAAGTCAACTTTTAAAAATTCATATTTAAAGAATTTAAAGTATGCCTATTACTACTAAAATTTGTGTTACGTAAATTTCTGACTATCACACAAAATATTCCCAAATCAAATGGGGACAACCACCAAACATTAAGAAAAAAACCTATTATTATTATTATTATTACTACTACCACACCCACCCACGCATGCACAAACAGATATAACCGATTCCCACATAAAAAAAAAAAAAAAAAATTACGATACACTTACTCACACAAATCCTGCTTTTGCTTGCGTCTACGTACGCATGCACCCATCGGATCATTGACTGCTAGACGCTTTCAAATACGGTCTGGAATGTTTTCACAGGCCCCTATGGTAGATGTACGTCAGTGCATCACGATCAATATGACTAAATTGTTTTAGCGTCCCACTATGCATAAACCACATGCATTTTCGTATTAGCAGTGGTAGATCTTCTAGCTCGAATGGAAGTGTATTCGCAAAAAAGTTATTGTAAATAGTTAATCTAAGACGTACTGGGAAAAGATATATAACTAACAGTCAGTCTTCTACAATTCCACCCCACACATTAATCGTAAACCGATGCTGGTGTCTAATCTGTAGTGTACCATGTGGATTCCGTTCCGTCCAGATTGTCAGTTGTGTAAATTTGTAATTTCATCTCTTCAAAGTGTTGCTTCATTCGTAAACAAAACTGAAAAGGAAAACAACGGATAGGCAGTTTGTGCAATAACCCACTGGTAAATATTCTACCGTGGTGATTGACTTGAGGGCGAAAGAACCTACACACATGGCAAATTATACAAATACAAGAGCTGCTCTTGAAGACCCTTACATGCGGTATTATAAAAGGCACAACAATCTAGAGCCACTTGACGTGAGTTTGAGTTTAAATTTTGCTTAACGGTATATCAACACCTATGTGGGTTATTTAATGCCAAAAAAGTGAGATTTTAAGGTGTTTGTTAATGTTCTGTTATAGTGAGAATGTTGATTTAGTCAGATTTTAATGAAATATTTTGTTTTTATTCTTCTTTCTTTTAGAAAGCTGAAAATGTCTTCTAGTTTTGTATTCAAAAATGTTTTGCTGAGAATAATTTTTTTCCTTCAAAAATTTGTTATGGCAATAATTTTTTCTTTACAAATGTATTGTTGCTATTATTTTTCCTTCGAAAATTTATATTTTTCTATAAAAGTCTATTTATATGTATATATTTCTATAAAAGTCTGTGTTTTGACCCCAGTTTGGGGATAAACTATTTGCCCATAGCTCGGACTCTAACAGGTACTACCACTCTGGGTTAGAAACCTGACCTAGGAACAACAGCAATTACGAGGTGGTTCCATTCTCTTCACAACCTTTAATCAGAGGCGTTGCTGCTAGAGGTAGTTTGCCGTCATGCCCTGGACCAACTTGATGTGTGTTGAAACCTGGATAATCTCTGACAGCCTTCAGAATGTGTTCTTCCTGGCCAGACGTACGAGTGCCTGTCGGTCCTCTTCCATCCATAGTATGTGTCTCAGTAACGAAACGATTAACAAAGTTTGTATGATTCGGCTACCTTCCGTCTGGCAACGCAATCTGATGCATCCGTTCAGCCTGGTATCAATTACCATTCACGCGGCCGTATGTCAAACGCTGTCTGCTCTCAATATGAATATCCCGCCATTGTTAAACGGAATTTAACTCATTACCACACACTTTAAATATTGAAAAAATACTATCCACAAATGCACACGAAGAACAAATATGACCCAGTATACATGGCAACAAAGTCCTAATTAATCTAAGGTTTTTTAAAACTTATTTCAAAATCAATGAATTTGCAGTCGTATGTTTATTTAAACTTTTGATGTGAGCAATCCTCCCTGAAAGTTGTTAAAAATTTTTTTGATACGCCATATATATATATATATATATATATATATATATATATGTGTGTGTGTGTGTGTGTGTGTGTGTGTGTGTGGTGTCTATATATATATATATATATATAGTCCACAAAAAAGTCCTAAGTTTTAGTATAACCCACAGAAATCCTGAAATCCGACTGAAAGAAAACTTAATAAAAAGTATATATATGAAATGATTTGTTTGAACATGATTTTTGATCGATACTCGGAGTTAAGTAGATATTGTTTATAATCATTGTTTATAATCAAACAGTATTATATATTTATTTCTTCCGGCTTGATCATTTACGATAATTTTTTTTTTACGTAAATGTGTGGGTCCTTCAGCAAAATTCAAATCTGCGACCCTTTATCCACATAGGGAAAGCCACCAGGTGATCTGGCGCGTCTTAGACCTCTCAACTACGAATAACCAACAGTCTGAATAAAGTCAAATCAAGCCTATATAACACAATTTTCGATTCATCGTAATAACCATATCTGCTATGAATTGTATTGTAATGTCAACAAATGTAAACATTTTATGGAAATTAACAAACATTAACGAAATAGCCTTTAAACAACCATGTATCATCCGGTATTTATTTACATTATTTACATTATTCGGACTATTGTCCTCATCTTTCTTGTCATTTTTACAACGTTTCGCCCGTTTTCGCTAGTATTTTTTTTTTGTTAAAAGAAAATTTTATTTTTTTTAATCATTTCACCCCAAGCAAGGCATTCCACTGCCACTATTGCGCTTGGGGCTCCATAGGGGGAGGTAAATAGGAAGAGTGGTTAAGATATAGGAAATGTCAGAAGGTGGTGATAGATAGTTGGGTGGGTGGGAAGAGTGTTTGAAAGAATGGAA